>OZ023235.1:23241202-23276916 GCA_964006365.1 Trididemnum miniatum
AATTTAAACAAATTTTGCCTGAAAATTGTTTAAAAAAGTACTACAATGGCCACTACATTATGTAATTTTTCAAACATTTTCCGGGTAAGCATGCCTCCGGACCCCCCTAAAGCATTTTTTATTCTCATATGCTTCAAAATAATTAGGCTGGAAAAAACCACGTTTGAAAATATGTCAAAACTTGGTACCCCCTGACGGAAAAATTGCTGAATACGCCGTAGACATAAAAACGTTTTGCAAAGGGCGTTTTACGCTTTTTAGCTAACATTCAACCTAATTCAAAATTTCACCCCCACCCCAACAAAATTTTCTGGATCCGCTCCAGGATGCGGGATCAAAGTTTTTTTAAAATTCCCTTTTAAAATATGCTAGGTGCACATTTGATATCCACTTTAGGTAACGAACCTCAGACCGCTCGCACCGACAGCGATGTCGTTACCAACTGAGCTAACCGGCCGGTATAAGCCTACTGGTAATCTAGCGAAGCAAAAGTAAGTTATGTGTATTAATAAGAGGTAGGCCTATAATGCGATTATTATCCCTTGTGTAGGATATGGCTCTTTGCTGAAACACAAGAAGAGATGTGGCTCTTGGCATCTGACCATTTGGCCACCTCTGCTATAAAACATTCAATGTCAGGTCAGGCGTGTAATCAGGAATTTGCAATGGGGAGGCTGTGTGGGGGGTTGAGGCTTAGCCCTCACCCGCAGAAAATTAGTGTATTTTTCAGCTAAAGAAAGTGAATTTTAGTGCGTTTAACTGTATAATATTCTGTAGCAATGTCTTATATATTATGTATCATACAAACACAAAATACTCTGACATCGTATGATTTATACACAGTGCTCGAGTTGTAAAAACACCTGCTGCGGGGTCCGGGGACATGCTCCCCCGAAAAATTTTAAAAATTTACGTGCTGTAATGGCTATTTTAGTGCTTTTCGAATAATTTTCAGGCAAATCGTGTTTGAAATTTTTGACCCTAATTCTGCGTGCTTCGCCAATTATGATACATTTTGTTCGCACATTTTCAATTATGCGTGCTGAAGACGTGTAAAGCTCACAGCTATTGAAGAGGTTCGAAATTAGGGAAAAATTGTATTAATTGTATGGATCAGAAACATCTTTGAAAATGGCTGGCGGGAAGATGCATATTGCATATCCCTCGTATTACTTCTTTGGATCAGCCCCTGGTCATAAGCTACAGAAACCACCAAAAAAACCTGGCATATTTCAGTCACATGGCACCATTAGTATTGTTCTTGTTTACTAAAGGCAGAGTCAGGGGAGGGGGAAGGCACAATGGCCCCGCCCCTAAATACGCTCCTGAGGGCCGGATTTAGACAATGAGAGACCCTAGGGCTAGGCTATTTGATCACACTGATTGGAAGAGCAAAAAAAGGTGCTCACATTTTCAGATGTTCTGTTTTCACTGAAAATATCGGTATAGTGAACGACAAAAAAAAGGTATACACGTTTTCAGATGTTTTGTTTTCCACTAAAAGTATCGGTGAAGAGAAAAAAAAGGTCTTCATTGTTCGTGATGAAGCCCCCCATTTTCTCCGAAGCCCTAGGTTTCATCCTACTTAGCCTATCAGTAAGTCCGGTTTTATGCTTGCAATTCATATTTAGCCTGTCCACATAAGACATGTCCAATTTACGTGGGCTTCAGACCCACGGTTCTTGCTTCTGGTTTTTGTTTCCCCAATTTCACAAACAAAATTTTGAAGCAGACATCTCTGGATTTAAGTTCTTTCTTGGGTTCTTTGATTTCGATGGTAAAGTATTAAGTTTCAAATACACTCATGCAGAGGCAACATTGTAGAAATAAACGCGTACATTAGGCCCCCTCCAGGCCCCCCCTGAAAAAAAGCGAGGGGCCAGAGCCCCCGGTTACTTCTTTTTCTGGGGAGGGGCCTGGGGGGCCCTAATTTACGCGTTTACTTCGCCACCTATGCTCCCCGGGATGTACGCCCGTGGCAATAAACGAGGCTCGGGTTTATATAGACTACTTACGCTTGCACGTGCCATGACGTAATAATGGTTACAAATCATCCTTATGTAACATGTTACGTCATTTAGGAATTCTTCTGAATTGACCGGAAGCATTTTCATTGGAATACACCCAGCGAGGTACATCACCACAAGCTGAAACATCTATGTGCATTCAATGACCTAAACCTAAACACCTAAACATACACGCAGTTCCCCACACGAAGATTGCGTATTGTACACAACTATTCACCAGGCTGTAATAGAGCATGCATAGGGTTTTCTTTGTAACATATTCCCGTAATCGTTAAAATATACCAGATGTTTTTGCTAGTTGCAACGAGTTGTTGTAGATGATTGGACCAAGTAAGTTTTTCATCCAGATATAATCCTTAAGTACTTGACTGAAGTTGCTCTTTTAATTACTGTATGTTTTGATTTATAGCTACAGTAGCTATTCGGACGAAACGGAGAGTTGAGGTAGTTTGTTAATTAATAATTAAGTGGATTTGAAATAATTTAATGATAATTTATTAAAGCAAAGCCAAATATCTATGTTTGTAAGTTGTTCATTTGCACTATTTTCAAGATTTGTCAAACTTTCATCTGAAAGAGTAAGTTAGATACTGTAAGTAACTTCGGCGAATAAGGTTGTTGTAAATTCTAAACACTTTGGTAAATCGTTCACGTACACTAGAAAGAGTGAAGGACCTAGCGATGATCCTTGAGGAATGCCACACGTAACATGTTGATAAGATGATATGCAGTCATCAATTTTTACGTATTGATATCTATTCGATAAATAGCTTTTTATTAAATCAAGGGCAGTACTACGTATGCCAAAGCAATAATCCAATTTTGAAATTAAAATGGTATGATCTACCATATCCAATGCTTTAGACAAATCCAAAAAGATGCAGCAACTGTACAGATAATTACACAGGTGTCTGATGGTGGGCGTGATGCCCTAAGAGGCTGCTCGAAGAAAATAAGATTGGGCATGTTCAGGTCTTTGAATGCACATAGATATTTCAACATGTGGTGATGCCCCTCGCTGGATGTATTCCAATGAAAATGTTTCTGGTCAGTTATCCAGATGTAAATAATATTAAATAAATAGAAAGGGCATTGCATTGGAAAGCGTGGCTCCAAAAACAAAGGATTAATTAGATATACAGTCAAATCTCGTTACTATCCCACTCTCGCTACCATGCCACTTTTGACCGTTCCCATCAAAATTCCATAGAAAATGTAGAGGTTTCAAATGTACTACGCACTCCTTGATCTCGATGCTATGCCACGTGTGGTAAAATGTGTAACTTGATACAATGTGCGGTGTATAAAACAGCCTTGTGACGTGGCTATCTGTAGCCTAAAATTGACTGTACAGCACATTATTTTTGAATTCTAAATTTTGCCTTCAATGCACTAGATCCGCCGAAAAAATATGCACCCGGTAACAATTTATTCAGAGTTTTGGACAGAGTTAAGCAAGTACTGTTCAGTGTACATGTAGCTTGAAAAAATAAACAACATGTACATTTCGTTCGTAGCGTTTGTCGTTTCATTAATGCAGTAGGCCTACTACACCTTAAGCACAGCATAGGGCAGCCATTTTGCAAACTCTCGTTACTACGCCACTCTCGATACTATATGTGCCACTTTAACTTGGTCCCGACGAAGGCATAGTAGCAAGATTTGACTGCATATAGAGAGTTTGTAACGTCCAAAATTGTCCCAAAGTCTGTGTGAGATGTTGGAGCTTTACAACAGGTCTGAACATTCCAAGCATGAAAATTAATTCTAGTGTAAATGTCGTGGGTGAATTCGTCATCGGTAATATAACTTTGAGAGTTAATCGATAAGCTTTGGATTGTAGGAACGGAAGGTGGTTACAGGGGCTTGTAGAAATTGATGATTTCAAAAACTACACAAAACATATATACACGCACAACAACACAACCACTCCATATCCGAATCAAACAAAGATTGACTAGCGAAGTGTCAATACAACCAGTGTCGTAGTGAGAAATTTTGAAAGGGGAAGGGGGGCATAATTTCCCCATTTTTTTCTGCAGAACTTCTTTGGAGCTGATTGAAAGACGAAAAGGCTCTTGGGGTGTCCGGGGACATGCCACCACGGAAAAATTTCGAAAATTTACATGCTGTAATGGCTATTTCAGTCTTTTGAATAATTTTCACGCAAATTTTGTTTAAATTTTTGAATTAAAGTTATATACCGGTACTCTAATTTTAAGTGCTTCGCCAATCGTGATGCATTTTGTTCGCACATTTTCGATTATGCGTGCTTAAGACGTATAAGGCTTATCGCTATCGAAGAGGTTCGAAATTTGGGAAAAATTGTATACATCAAAAACATTTTTGAAAATAGGTGACATGGCCTAGCGGCACCGCGCGCAGGTGACAGATCCTACGTGACGGGTTCGATTCGCGGTTGGAGCCGATCGCACTCGACATATTTAACGGGTAGCTGCTGACTCAAAGAGCGCAAGCTCACTTCGCAGTCTCCCTCAATTACTGTTGAATTTTCTGTTCAATATAATTTGAAAATACCTCAATTATTTTATTTTATTAATCTTGTTCTTTTTTTTACTATAAGGGTGAGTCAAAAGGTGGGAGGGGGTATGACCCAATGCCCCCCCCCCTAAATACAATTTATCATGCACAATAATTTTACAAATTGCAACGAATTTTAAATCCATTGAAGTCCTTTGTTGTAGTTTGCGGTGTGTAGTAAGTCCTTTGTCGCTCCTTTGCGGCGTTTTAGTCCTTTGCGGTGTATCTGTTCATCATTCTAAGATGAGGGAATCCCGTGTAGTGACTATTCTAATGGCACAACCAGTCAACTGTAGCTGGTTTGTTCGTCACTCTGTTTTTTTATTGCTCTGCGTCAAGCTGTAACTAGACCTTTCTATAATACAGTATATTGCTCTGCACAGTAGCGTGACTAAATTTTTCGATTAGATAGAGCCTATCATGATTTGAAGCGATTTTCTTTGTTTGCAATAAGTATTCAGCATTACAGATTATGATTATGTTTATAACATGTGATATTTCATTCCTAAAAATTAAAATAGCCCAGATTTTTTTTTCAAAACAAATGATTGAATAACTGAGGCCATTTTCAAATTATAGAAAATTTAACGGTAGTTGATGGAGATTTCGAAGTGAGCTTGCACGTAGGGTCGATTACCTGCGCGCGCGGTACCACCAAGCCATGTCGCTGACATGATGTAGCTAGGTCATGTCGCTGGCAAAATTGGCGATGGTGCTATGTCATTAGTGGAGAAGGCTTTAGGTCATAAACCTCCACATGAAGTCGATATAGTACATGGTTGATAATTTTTTTTTTTTCGGAGATCTATTAAATAAAATTCACTAGGCTAATGTAGTTTTTTCGGTTGCGCCTGTATTAAGTTGTGACGGAGCATAGGCTACTGTTTTATTGCTCTTAGGTCGGGTTTTGGTTTGCATTTTTGTACAGTTGCATTTTGAAGTGGAAAAATTCGAACCTGTTTTAGCGTTTTCCTTCATCCGATCGCTTTTAATGTCAGCATTATTTTTTATCCCAGTTTAAACATATACACAAAACAGTGATCGTGTTGTGATAGTAATCAAAGCAGAGTTATCTCACCTTCAAATACAGACCCAGATATGGGATAATAATTTCAGTAAAGCCAAGAAGAGTGAAAATCCAATGCAAGGGCAAACAACACTTCACTTTGTCGACCGAATAAAAGCCACGAGCATGTTCTGAACAAAATTTATGAGATAGATTTGAAATCTTCCTCAAACACGGAGCCCTATCGTGCGTTTTCATGCATAGGCCTTCTTTCTTTTTTGCGATTAGTCGGTCCGGGACGCCATAACCAGAGATGGGCATTTATCGCGATAACTTATCGGCGATAATTTTTTACCGATTATGGTTATCGTTCAAAATAGTTTGGATTTATTGATTACCGATATCGCTTTTGTGATATATTTTGTTATCGCCGATAAATTATAGCGATAAACGATTTTTTATGCACACAGTGTTCAAAGTTAGGGAATTGGCGCTAAGGCAAAATTCACGGCGTCGATAAAGTCTTGTTGCAATTTAAAAAGTCTCTCTTTATTGTGTTTAACCCCACGGCAAAGTTCGTGAACTGCTCTGTTATCTTGAAAAATCTAGAAAAACACTTTCGTGATCTGACTTACAAAAAAAAAACTTCGTCGAACTCATTGAAAATGTACCGCAACATTTATTCGTATCTAGTTTTGCCTTAGATATGCACAAACTGTTTACGGTAGCAGTTAAACGACAAAACAATGATAAGCTTACATGAAGCAGATCCTTGTGTTGGTGTGAATTTGAAAAATTTCCAGAAACTAGAAATTTAAGCGAAAACTAAACTTCCAATTTGATTGTATTTTTTGCGCTGATATTTTGGCATAATGTCATTTTGTTGCAAAACAGAACAAAGCTCAATGGCGCTTTTGTTAATCTGAGTTTTCCGATTGCTTCTTTATCTGATAGTGTGCTAACAGAATATTGTTTTGATTTTTTTATGTTTTTTTGCAATCGTTTCAGTCGTCTTATCGCAAAATACGCCGACATCACAAATTTCAGTTCAACCTTTAGAAACCTACCACTCTTCTCAACAACAAACAACTCGAATGCGTGGCGAGTGCACTTCAGCTCTTTTGAGGTTAACCAGGAATCCGAAGCAATTATATTAAAGTTGAAAAAAGATTGTAACGGACAGAAATCACGCAGCGAAAAAATGTAAAGTTTTTAGCTCCCCTGACCTAGCGAGATCACTTTAGGTGCGTTTCTTTCCTTGACAGACTCTCCTCGTTAAATGGAGCAGCTTATAGGGAGGAAGTCCGACTTTGCCTGTTGTCCGACTTTGCTTAAGCTAAAGGCAATGGATTTAGTTGAAAATACTCTGTTCTTATACAAACTATTTTGTTTTTATACTGAATTTAATTTCATCGCATGCATAAAACCTGCATTGATTTATTTACAGTATATAGGCTACTGTATTTGTTTACTTTTGTGTTTATGACGGCAAATCACCTTTCGAAGCAAGGCTAGCCTTGCAATGTTTTTCATTTTATACCTGTTTCATGTTACGACTTATCCGATTTATCAGAATCCGTCTTAACGAGAGAATCTGTTGATGTACTTGCCAGATCTTTTGATAAAAAACTCGTTCCAGCGGAAAATGCTGTACAGTATAATGATTCAAATTAGGGATTAATCCGTGATTTATTGTACATTGATGAAGCTTAGATAGCAGTATACGTTGGCATTCACTTCCTTTTGTTTTATTTCGTAAGCCACATACTACTGTAAAGACTCCACAAGACTCAAGCTTTATTTAGTCGTTGCTGCGATTACATCACAATACAGCAACAAGGTGACTGGTAAGCTCGGTAAGGTCATCGAGTCGAGCAGTCTTCCTAGATTGCAATATAAGCTCGATCAAACAGTAAGTTATGTTCACTCACGCAATATTCTTAGTATTTCGTTTCTCAGCTTCTCAACTTCACTGGAATCACAAGCACATTCTCCAGGACTTCCTGGCTCTCCTTATCAATCCAATTCCTGGAGGACCAACAGGGCCAGTTTTCCCTGGACGACTTTGCATTGGTTGCGGAATTGGCTGATCTTGGGAACTTTGCGCAGTTGTTGGCAGCCTGCAGTAAACAATAATTTTGAAGATTGCTTTTTACAAAAACCAAGCTCACCAACATACAACAGAGCAACAACGTTTTCATGTTTAATAAAATTTTGCTAAAGGCCAAGCTATTAAAAGCGTTGAAAGTTTTGTGAGACAAACAAAATGATAAATCTGTATTTTCTAGCTATGGTTAAGCATTATGGGTACACTGTGATGTGAAATATTTAACTTTGCACTTTCTGCATAATTACCACCTACACTAAGTAGCTGATTTGTCATTTTAGTATTTCCTTGCGGTCTGCGGTGTTGTTAAGATGATTGTGTAGGGCAGCAGGGACTATAGCTTCTTAGCTACCGCCACGCAAACCGAATTTTAGTAACCCACAAAAAATTGATATTTCAGAATATCTTGTAAAGTAAAAAATCACCACGCTCAAAACCGCGAAAACATGTAAATAACAATTAAAGAAGTCCATGGAAATTATTACAACAACACTCTTCGAGACGTAGTTTTTTGTTGTGAGTTTTACTGCTGAGTCGCTTAAAGTGTTCTTCTATAAGTCTGCACATTTATTTTATTCAAGGTTGTCATCTGCCTGCACCACAAAATAAGCACGCTGCTGTGCGATGACGCAATAGATTTCTGTACTCTAGAAAATAAGCACAGCAATCGAAAATAAGCAAATTTCTCAGAAACAAGCGCATTTACCCTTAGACCACGATGATATAGCTGGCCCCGGCAATGCCTTAGTTCCTATACTATACCACCCCGACGACAAAACAGGCCCTATCAATGTTTCAGATTTTCCATTGTTGGACTTCAATGATATAGCTGGCCTTTGCAATGCTTCATCTATTATGCAACCATTGCGCTAGGTACCATAGCATAGTCGGGCGATACCAAGCATCGGTACTGGTGGAAAAAAGTAAACATGGGACGAAAATAGTCTAAGACACTTAACGGACAGTCCTAACTATAAAGTGGACTTTGCTCAACCAGACTTTTTGAGCAGTGCTGGCAATTATGCTCACTTATTAATTTTTGAATCACTTTTTATTCAAAAATAGGAGCCATTGATTAACATTTAAATCCGCTCCCTTTAATTTATTTAATTGTTAGTTTACCTTGGCTAGTCTTTTTACTAGCTTTTAGTTTATGACGATATTATTTACATAACTTATTTTGACCTGTTGCCTGGGTTAAGGTACAACTTGTGGAGGAATTGTAAATTTTTGTTCTTTCAGTTTTATGCTGCCTTATTGACTGTGCATCGCTGATGATGACAGCAGCTGAATCTATGTTGTCGAAAGGTTAAGTTTGAAAAATTAGTGTGGGTTTAATTTTCCTCCTTATACTATTTTCATACCTTATTTATTTATAATAAACTTTTAATTAAGTAGCCTATAGCCTCAATTATATTTGTTATGTAAATCACTGCTAAAGTAGCTCACCTACAAATATTAAGAAGAAATAACCGAATAATTGCAGCAAAGCCAAGCTGTATGAAAAACCAGGCAAGGATAAACAACATAACTATTTTTGAACTAAATAAAAACTACAAGCCTGTTCTGAGTGAAGTTTCATAAAGCTACAGTAAGCTTGAAGATAAATTTTGTGATCAACTAGATGGACCTGCTGTGATTGTAAAATTTCTAAATTCTTCATACTGAGTATGAGGTAAAATATTACATTTTTATGCACGTTTTCTGTTGTTAGTATTGAGCCGGACTATGGCCGGCACCGTAGCTAGATTGTATGGTCTCCGTGCTAACTTGTCTACCAGCACCAAAACTATGAAGAATTCCAATTTTTACGAAAATGTTCAGCGTCAAGCACATAAGCTGTGATTACGAATATTTTTTTCAGGGATGGCAATCGCATCGAAGAGGTTCTGCGATATTTGGAACGACTGTCAAACTGCAATGCAATGTGCGATGTGATACTTCACTAACACTGCCGATGATGTGGTCTGCAGTTTGCTCAGAGGCACCACACTCACAATTCGGTGAAGGAGCAACACCCCATTTCTACATGGCCCCTACAACGTGCACCAAAAGGAATACAAGGTCTGTTGGTCCTGGATGATGACACCCGACGCTGGCTTAAAATCAACGCCGTCAACATCTAAATCGTCGGAAGAGAATGCCCTACCACCGTTAGAAATAAAATTTCTTGAACCGGAACCGGAGCGATATTTTAAACGGTACGACTCCCTGCTTCGCTCTGCGGGAGTTTGCCCTTCAAAAGTACTAGTTTGTAATAAATCTACCCGCAATTAAAATCAAAGCCATATCAAAGGTGAAAGATGAAGATCGCCGTCGTAATGAAACTAATTTAGCAAAATATCAGAGGCGTGAAAATTCTTTTACCAGAAGCCGCAGGACGCAGCCAGGTTTTAAAACAAAGTATTTTATTTGATGGGCAGCTTGTTTTAGTCATCAAGTTGATTAAATTTCACTGCCACAAAATGACAAAATAGTTACTTCACTCTTATAGGACGCCGTTTGGAAAAAAACTATTTGTTTTGTGACCTATGGTTTTTGAGCATATTTAGACCATTATTTGTGCAATATATATATCGGAAATATCCGACTTATATATTGGACAAATTGTACGCTAAATCGGAACAAAATACACTCGCAAAATAAGTCGGACAAAATTGTTTTTGCTCAAACGGCGCGCCACACGCCGTTTGAAAAAAACAATTTTGTAACTCTTGTTTTTTCAACTTATTTATACCACTATTTGTGCGATATATATATCGGAAATATTCGACTTGTATATCAAACAAATTGTTTTCTTAGTCGGACCAAAAAACACGCGCAAAGTAAGTCGGAAATTTCCGACTTGTATGTCAGACAAATTGCACACTAAGTCGGACCAAAATAGACGCGCAAAACAAGTCAGACAAAATTTTTTGTCTGATATGGCTCCTGCGAGCTATCTCAGACAAAAGCTAAAAGCATCACGTGATTTTCATGAGATACCCTGTCATAGAGCGTCTACGTACTACTAACAGCGTAAGCACTCTCTGTGCTCAGAGTCCGGAACGAAATACTTAGTTTATGCAGCGTGTTGCCATTTATAATTTTGATTTTTTTCACAAAGTTTGCTAGGAATTTCTAGTCTATAGTCTACGCTACTGTTGAAATAATAGCAAGCTTTGTGATTATTTGTTAGACTATGAACGCGCGATAGTAGAGCTCATACATACTTCTATTTTCCGTATGAAGTTCATCCATTGCGATTTCGCGAGCATGACGCGCTTGATTGACACGCTACCATGGCACGCTTTATTGAGCAGCCTGTACGAGCGTCGCGTCTACCGTCATGTATCTTAGTGCTTTGAAGTGAAATTTTCTGCTTTCTTCTCTACAGTACAGTCAACTGATATCAAGATTCACAATTTTTTCTTTTTACGCGGTACATCACAAAACTCACGTGATACTTCTAGATTTTGTCTGAGATAGCTCATATGAACCATACGAGACAAAAAATATTTTGCGTGTGTTTTTTGGTCCGACTTAGCATAGAATTTGTCAGATATACAAGTTGGAAAAATCTGACTATTTTGTGGGTGTTTTTTGGTCCGATTTGGCATAGAATTTGTCCGATATATAAGTCGGAAAAATCTGACTATTTTGCGCGTGTTTTTTGGTCCGACTTAGAGTATAATTTGTCTGATATATAAGTCGGATATTTCCGATATATATATCGGACAAATTATGGTCCAAATAAGCTTAAAAAACATGGGTCACGAAATTGTTTTTTTCCAAACGGCACATGGCGCGCCGTTTGAACAAAACCACTTTTGTCCGACTTAATTTGCGCGTGGTTTTTGGTCCGACTTACGGTAGATATATCGGACAAATAATGGTCTAAATATGCTTAAAAAACATGTGTCACAAAATAAATAGTTTTTTTCCAAACGCCGCCCCATACACTCTTTCAAAGAAATGGAGCTGTGAACAATGGGAAGCATTTTGCGACCTACAAAAATTGCAAACATCGCAGATTTTTTTCATCATTTATGCGATGCGATTACTGATGTGATTTTTTTTATGTGTATCGATGCGATTCTTTTTGAAAAAAATAACGTTCGATTCGATGCGATATCGACTGCGATGCGATTGCCATCCCTGATTTTTTCTTCAGTGCGGAACCAAACTCAAGTCTATCGTCTCATACCGAATGTTTATCTACTTGAACATCTGAGAGGCTGGCAATTCATAATAAATATAAATAATATAACTTCGGTAGAGAGGATATCTTCAATAACCGAATGGTAGCAATAGCTATTAATCGGAGAACATTTAACATTATGTATTTACATTATTTACAAAATAACGTACGGAAAATAAAATACGCTGAATGTTTTCGGACAAATCGACTGTCCTTCATCAGAGCATGATTAGAAATGGAGAGTGAAAACAGCGCAAACTAATATAAGCGGAAAACAAAAACAGCGGGGGGACGACATAATCTAATGTTTCACAAAAGTAATGAAGTGTGAACGATCAAATTGCGAGGGCCGACAAAGTTTATTAACGGGTGATTTAGGTCAGAATGTAGTTACTATTTTACAAAAACACGACAAAAATCAAAACAAATCTGCAATCAATTTTTAATCAAACTAAATTATCGAAAGAGATAAATACTTTTAATAGAAACGAACAACCATTAGCATAGAGCTGGCGGTTTAATTTCGGTTTGATTTTTATAAAAAGGAGTGCTTCATGAACTTTCGTGCCACACTCATTTTTGCAGTTTCGAAGAATTTTGAACGAAGCCAAACTGTGCGACGAATTGGAACATTTAACGCAGTCCAAAATGTGGTCATTAATCGTACTTTTTCGAGATTGATTTAAATCCAAATGCTCCTTGGCTCTGGTGACCAAATGTCTGGAAGGCATACCAAAGTATGTCACACCCGTATCACACGGGCGTGAGTAAAATTAGACATCATTTGAGCACAATTATTTCAGAATGAATGATCTTGCCAGGTTCGTTCATCCCTTCGGATAGATATATCTAAAGGTCTGTTTACACTAAATGCGATTTTAGTCCGATTTGCTGTCGTACGAAGTTTGATGAGGTTTTTGACGTAAGCAGTCGACAAAAATATCTTTCACACAATTCAAACCCAAACAGTTTTGCTTCCTACCGGTTGCTTCGTTAAGCCCCTAACGATTGTATTCTAGAATGCCGCCGATAGTGACGTAGCTTTACGTCATAACCTTTAACAGTTTCGTAGCCTACGTCACTGTACGTACGAAAAACTTCATCGTATTCTGTGTAAACACACCTTAAAACAATTTAACCTTTGTGGTACGTATCCACTCGTGAGTTTATGTCACTGCGCTGGTCAAATCCTTTACGTGGCCAGGGTGAAGATCAATAACTAAAAATGCAATGTCCTTCCTTGCCTACTGGACGCAAGAGTTCAAACGCCGGAGTTATGATCTGTTTACTCTAAATGCGATTTTAGTCCGATTTGCCGTCGTACGAAATTTCATAAGATTTTTTACGAAAGGAGTTGACGAAAATATCGTCCACACAACTTGAACCCAAACAATTTTGCTTTCTACCGGTTGTTTTGCGAAGCACTTTACGATTGTATTCTAGAATGCCGCGCAAAGTGACGCAGCTTTACGTCATAACCTCTAACTGTTTCGTAGCCCACGTCACTGTGTGTACGAAAAGTTTCATCGTATTCTGTGTAAACACGCCTTTAGTCTAACGAATTAGCAAAAACTGATCTCAATTACGGGAAGGGTAGTTTTAAAAACATTTGTCAGAGAGTTTTAGTGATTATGTAGCCTATTTAGCTAATACTGACTTAAATAACGTGAAGGATAGTTTTAGTGATTAGGTAGCCTATATAGCTGCATACATAGCATGGGTTACCGAGACACCTCTTATTCCATACAAACTGCATTTAGTGATAGACTAGAGTTGTAGTCTGAACGTCATTTCAAATCGAAATTGATTTTTATCACTAAAATTTCATGAGTAATATTTTCAGGAATTTGACCCAAATTAAATTTGACATTTTTTTAAATGCGAAACAGTTTACATTAATTATTTTTTGATTTTTTATTTGACCTCAACTGTCAAAATAACATTTAAAACTTGTAGATCTCATTAAAAGTAGGGAAGGTAAGGGACCTATCGCACAAATTTTACTAAATTCAATTTTTTGTCCTACTGCTTGGACAATAGCCTATATTAGGCCAAATGCTTTTCAGTTTGTTGAACTTTATCTCGGCTGTAACGACATCGCTATTGGTGCGGAAGGTTTAGTGTTTGCGCCCTGGGCCGGTCAGATCGGACACAGTATCGCCAGCGACTCACCACTGTATTTCTTCAAACTTCGAATCTGTGTTGCTTGGGCGGCGGGCGTTAAGCGGCGGTATGGGGCCCCGCCACTCGTTTAACGCTTTGGCGGAATACCGCTCGTAATGAAGGCTTGATTTTTTTGGACTTTATTTCGTAATAAAACTATCCTGTATCAAACCAAAAAAATTTGAAATGCTCACGGTGAATTTATTTGCAATTGAAAAATATCACTCAAACGTCCCCACGATGACCTTTGGTCAATAAGGTCGTGACCTTTCGACAAAGGGCCGGCGCCAAGTGGGCCGGGGGGGCCTGGCTCCCCCAATTAACATGCTTGGCTCCCCAATCAACAACCTTTCTCTTTTGAAGACAGCGGCTTTTGCGCTTAATTTCAAACTTTGGCCCACTCTTATAAACGCTTGGCCCCGCTCAGTTGACTGCTCTGCCGCCGGCTCTGTTCGAACCGCTGCACAATTAAGTGACCAAAAGTAATTGCAAATGTCTCCTAAAAATTGTTGCCACAATCGGATAACGAACGAATGTTAATTCAAATGAAAGAAATGATAAAATCTTGATAGTAGAGGGGTCTTTTCGGATAGTGTCTGAATAATTGAGCATGTCCGATGGAACCCGTCCAAAAGTTTCCGTGGTAGAAGTAGCCATATTGAACTTCCTTCCCAAGGTAATGTCAGCTAGACCTAAATATCTTCAGTAAGCATGAGACTCGCTTAGCTACCAGCGCAAATAAAATATTAATATTTGAACAATTGGTAAGCGGTACAGAACATCAGAATAGCTTTGAAAAAAGCTGTTTTCGCATTGGGAAAAACTGCTATCATTAATACTGTTGATAGCTTTGAAAAAAACTGTTTGTTTCCCAGAAGCTTTTCGTGTCGCGCTCGTCAAATATTAATATTGTGTGCTGTGCAAGCTTGATGCAGTAAAAACTTCTTGGGCAGCGCTACTTTATGCTAAAAATACTCGTTATCGAAAATGCAAGGCCTACAGTACTCGTAATAGAAAAAGCTACTCGTGTAAAAGTTTATCGTTACTTTCTCTTACACCACTGCCTATTAGCCTACGTGCGTAAAGCATTTTTTGCTAAATATGCTAAGAAGAGTAGTGGCTGAATATCAGGGTAGGCTATAAGTTAACTTTTCTTTAGTGTAGTAGCAGAGTTTTGGTAGTAGGTTGACACTAACTTCTTAAACACAAACTCATGCATTTTATATTACGATTTCAAACTAAATAAAAAAAAAAATGCTGCTGCAAGCTACAAAGACTGCATTTTATGCTGCTGCTGCTGTAATTTATGCACTGTGACGTTTCCTTGAGAAAAATGACCTATTAGTATTGAGCCGTGACCTAATAATTTGCTTACACCGATACCACTTTATGTGTTGTTTTTTGATCTTACGTCACCTCAGTGACGCAGCTCTTTATCAATATGTTGAGTGGGCTAGAACTGTGTATGTGTAGGTATGTATGTATGTGACCATTATAATCAAGAAACAAAAAAGTGAGAAAGAGTCGGAGAACTCTGCTGCAATGTAGTACAATCAAGACGTCATGCAGTAAATATCAAAACGGCCGATACCGCAATTTTCGGTAGTGCTCGGTCAGAAAGAACCTAGAAGTCGTTATGTTTAGCATCGGCACAACCCAATCTGTTTATTGCTAAATTTTACTACTCGTTAATTTTTCGGAAAATTGCTGATTTGTTAGTAATGGAGTTTGCATCCGCGCTTTGAAAAAATGCTTCACCATTTTAGAAAATGCAAAATTGAACTTGATTTTTTGACATGAGACATTTTGTTCCATTAAACGCCCAAATCTTCCCCTTTAAAGCACTATAAAAAGAAAATAATGAACTGTTTTAATATTACATCAGCATTAGATTAAACCAGCAGCCCATTCAATGATGTTATTGTTCTGCAAACCTAAGCAGATCTGCTTTACAGTATATTATACTGTACATCTGCGCTGTGTTAGATTAGCACGCAATTTGTAGCTAGTAAAAATATACGATAAACAAGAGAGTTGGGAATGTTCTTCAATCATATGAAACACATTTGCAAAATCACGTAATCAAAATTCTATGCTTTTAGACAACTTTTGAGCAGGGACTCATATTTAAAATGCCCAAACAACAAGCGTTGTATACGTAGGCCTAATGAATTGGCCTGCTGCGACGAGACGACGTTTCACAACCGTAGTTGCAACAATTCGGAGACATAACACGTATATAGTATTGAGTTTATGAACCCAAATACGTGTTATGATAAAAACTCTACATTGAATAGGTGAAGCATTCAGAGAATGGTGAAGAAAGAGAACGTAGGCCATTTAGGTGTACAAAGTAACATGTTTGAGCAACAAGGAAACGTTCTTTAACGTCATGTAACAAAGCTTTAACTGAACCAAAGCAACTAGTGGGCAACGTTCAAATAATTATAGAAGCATGAAAACAAAAAACTTTATTGCACCAACTCAACAATATTTTGGAACGAATTTAAATCATCAAGTTTTGATCTTTCAGAAAAGCGATTTTTTACAACCAAATTTGTGCCCCCATTGTCCAGTGACGTCAAAAAAATTTAAATACTCGAAAAAATCATCGTTTCGTTGCTTCAAAAAACAAAAACAAAGTAGCGTAACATGCTCGTTTTTCTTTATTTTGTTTTGAATCGTGGACTGCAACTTCCTAAATAAGTAAAATCGTAAAAATAAAATCCACACTTTCGTCTTTTTTGCGTTTAATAGTTCCAAATTTCCAGAAACGAGCGTTGCCCGTTGAAGGGTTCAGTTTTTTTTTGTAACTGGTTTCAACCAATGGCGATTTTCACTTAATGCAAAGGTGTAAAAAAATACCCCAAAAACTGTTTGAAAAGGCTAAATAATTGCCAAGTACAGAGAGTAATTTTGCAATTTTCCCTGCCGGAAAACCACAGTCTTGGACGTTTTTGAAATAAAAACCTTCGTTTGTTTGTCTATAACGAAACGATTTTTTCCGTGTTATCGCATCTCCCCTTGAAAAAGCCTTAGCGCGTGTTGAACTTAGGCGTACACATTTCGCCACTATAGTGCAGATTGGTACGAGCTAATGGTTGCGATGAAATTATGAAATTAACCAAACCATCTTTGTGCACTGTTTGTTTTCCAAAAAAATGCATGTATCAGGAATTACTGTGGAAAGGTTGCAGTGATCAGTGATGTATACAATTCCGCTACAAGCGTGCGTTACAGGCTTGCAAAGTTTTGGGCTTCACCACTCCAAAAGCTCAGACTTGTATGGCTGCTGAGTACAAAAGCGTTCAAACCGGATGTTATTATGAATGTTGTTTGTAAGAAACAATGTAAAATTTTGCGTTAATAACCAAGTAATGAGTAGTCAATAAACCCGAAGAACTTTCGAAAAGTTATGTCAATATTTTAACCAACAAAAACGTTTGCTAAATCCATGTAAACCGAAAACGTGCAAGTGAACTTTTTTCATAACACTCAATCATCAAAAATTCTTTCTCAATATACGGTCGGTTATAACTCAGTTGTTTAGATATTGCTTACTGTGCGGGAGGTCTGGGGTTCGAATCCCGGGCCTGACAAATGGGCACAGTGTCATCAACGGTTCATCACCATTGTGACGTTTTTTCGGATCAGCGTTGTTCAAGCGCTCAGCCGCCGAGATGTGCCAGCCACTTGTCACGCGATAGGCGTAATGATGCGAGCATGATGAAAATAATTTCTGGTTGATAGCCATTAATACCGATAAGCAACACTAAATGTAAAAGTAGCATAGTTCATAAATTTGTTTTGCTTTGTGTCCCGGAACGGAGTCGTTATTCTTTTATTGCTCCTAACTTTGCGAGCTTTCTCTTACCGTTTTTGCCATGCTCTGTTTGAGGTTTTGTAGACTTCTGAATGCATTGATAAGTTAATTTAATTGTGATAAGCGCTTATGTCACAGGCCTGGCAATGGCTCAGGCAAATTTACTTAGCTCGTGATTCATTCTGATTTGAATGTGTTTTCTAGGCCCATCCATGTATTCGCTGTAGTGACATTTCTAGTTAATATTGCATATGCTTAAGTCTAAATTCACCCAGCATGTTTTTGCTTCTATTTGAATAAAAATAAGCCTAGAAAGAAGTTTGTACGGCGTAAAAATGTTGATGGCCGCGGTCCAGGGCCTGGGCTAAGGTGGGCTAGGGAGGCCTGGTCTCCCCAATCGACATGCTTGGCCCCACCGATTAACAAGCTTTCTCTTTTGAAGACAGCGGCTTTTGTGCTTATTTTCAAATTTGGGCCCCCCCTTGATAAACGCTTGGCCCCCTTAAGTCGACAGCTCTGGCGCCGGCTCTGCCGCTGTCTATCACAAAATTTGAACCTTCGGTTTCTATCCTGGTTATCAATATTCAACAATACAACTTAAAACATCAAAAACAAGAAAGAGTGTGAATTTGTTAGTTCAACGCAAACTACAGTAGATTAAGCCAATCTTGTTAAGGATCAAACCAAAATTTTACATTTGCAATGGAACGAACCCAATAATCATCAAAAACTGACCTAGCTGCCCGAAACTTCAATGTCATTGCGCATTCTCTTTCTGAAGTAAACTATCCTGAAAAGTTATTTCTGGTGGGCCTACCAGAAGAGAAAATGAAATGCTAAATTGCTGGTGAGTATGGCCCCGCCGCATTGATCAACTGTAATAGCAATTTGCGATTTAAGATGGCGTCAAAAAAAAAAACTACAGAACAGAGCAAGAATGCCAAACAAATTGCCATCATACGTTAGATGCTAAGAATGAAACATCTTTAAAACATAAATTTCATTGGAAGAATAAATTGATGAAACCTGCCACAATGCGATCGTAAATTTACGAAACTTTTACATTTTGCACTGATTGCTCTTCTTCATGAAGATTTTCGAACTGACAAATAAACCCATTTTCACCACGACTCCTTGTTTTGTCCTAAAACATTAAACATTTCTGCAGACGTATGGAGCTGCTGTGTGACAATGGATTCTTATTTTCGGTCCATTGCGGCTTGCAGTGACAGCGTTTATAACGATGCTACAGGTAAAAAAATTAAAAGGTCGTGAGCTTAAGCGCTGCAAAAAAACCCTGAATAAAATTTTAGAAGTGATTGTAACAAGTTTTTGCTGATGTCATACTGTAATTTTCTAGCTGTTGTAGAGAATTTACCGTTAAATTTCGACCTTAAAAGGGTGTAGCACTCCATAATCATGTCAGCAGTACTTGAAATTTTCTGAAAAGATTTACAAGCGCAAAGCAGCAACATCCTGGATCCACTTTTTACAATAATATGAAACTAAACTGAAATGAGGAGGTGCGCAGATTTTACACTAAATGGTTAAAAAATACTCAGATTACAAGCTTCGCTCATCATGGAACTTATAGTCAAGAAGTAAAGATTTATTTTGTTTGTAACATTATGGCATTTTCCTGTGCTAATGCCTTATGAATTACAATAGAAAAAAATCTTAAAAATAACTAAGCAAACATTATAGAATAACGTGTTATATTTGCAATCAGCATTAATAACAATCATCAATTAAATTATAACCAATTTGTGTTAAAACTTCCTTTAACGATCCATGTTTTCACAGCAACGAATAGTTTTTAAACCACAAGGTTTTCAGCTTAAAATTTTCATTATTTTCACCAAAACAACCGTTTCTTAAACGCAATACAACTACACAGATTGAAAATGTATGAGCAATTAAAAAGATTCTTACAACAAAAGTTAATCCTTAACAATGTTTTTGTAAATAGCTTTTGTGCTAACGAGGAAAAAATTCATAATGTCGAAGCGTCAAGTTATCAACAAAAATCGTTTTTTCTATGAATTTTATATTATTTGATTAATTACTCAATGCATTTTACAATAACAACTATCATAGAGCGGGACAGCGCTGTTTCGGGCTATTAGCCCTCATCAGCCGCCTTCAGGTAAGATACATTCATCTACCAGTACGAATGATCTCGCCAGGATTACTCATCCTTTCGGATAAATATATCTTAACCATTGTGGTACGTATCCACTCGTGTGGTTACGTCACCGCGCTGATCAAATCCTTTACATGGCTACTGTTGGCGATGGAGAGCTGATATTAGCCTCCGACCCAACAAGAGGAAGTCGTCATGACTTCCCGCCAGTAGGCCAGGAAGGACATTGCTTTTTTAGTTAATAATAACTAACTTATAGCAGAGCTGGAACGACGACCGAACCTACCGAGACCGAGACGAGACATCATAGCTTCGAGACCGAGACGAGACTTTAAAGTTACGAGACACGAGACGAGACACGAGACTTCATAAGCCAAAAATTAGAAAATAGAAAAACGATAGTAATACACTGGAATATGGGCTCTGCTAAGCCAAGTTACTGAAATAACTTTATAGCAAAATGACATTAGCAAAAACAATACTAGCAAATGAAGCCGTCGCGATTATGAACTGATGTAGCCTATTATAATCGTGCTATTGGTCATATCCTTTTAACGATTACAATTATTGATTTAACGAGTTCACCATAATAACAACGAAACAGCTTATTATCACAGAAGATTTAAGTCCTGGTAGCTTGCAAGGCAAGCAATACCTCTCACAGACGATTACACGGCCCAATATTCTTTTTTAATCTAACGAAAAAGATGTCAAGAAAACTTTAAACAAAAAGTCATTGGTAGGCTATGTTGGTCTAGACCAGGGATGTCGGCATTGCAGCCCACTATCCTCTGCTAAAACAATTTTTTAGCAAGTTTATCTATTAAGTATTGAGCACGAGAGTGTTTATGAAATTTAATGAAAATACTTTACATTTAATAAATAATAAATTAATCAACATAGACATTTTAAAGTCATTGTGACACCATGCATTTGAGAAAATCTATCTGGTTAATAACTTTCTCATAAAAAGAGCTAGCTCAAATCTGGAAGCACTTCTCACGTCGGTAACCAAATTTCCTGCAACTGTACTCCCTGCACTTTTTTCAATTTGAAGCCTTTAATTTTAGGGCCTGGACTACTTTGAATAATCTTTTAATAGTTGTTTTAAACCAGACGAGAATAGCATCTTTCATAGGGAACAAATTTGTAGAAATCTAAATTTTATGACATATGACACGTTACTCTCTTGAAAATGTTTTGATTTGACCCACCGTTTGCCCATAAAAAATATATTAATTTTTTAGACGTGGCTAGCGGTCGTAATGTCTTTGAGTGAAGGCCATATTGTTAAAAGTTAAAACTGAATTAACATTATTGGATTAATTATTACATTAATTAATTGTATTAATGGATTTTTAAATTTTCTTTGTTGTTAAAAAAGATGCATTTTCAGCAAAATGCGGCTCAGTACAAGGCCTACCTATCAATGGTTACTACTTTTTTCTTAGAACTATGATTATGAAATATTGGAATTCTGGTCGCTTTGCGGCCCAGTTAAATATTTAATTTTGCAATAGGTCCCTAATAAATTAAAAGGTTAGACATCCCTGGTCTAGAGTGGATTACCATCGAATGCAAGTGCTTAGTGGTTGAAATAGACCAGTTTTCACATATGCTGCTTACAAAAAGAAAGCAAAAGCCTGCAATTCTGCAGGCCTGAACAACAAAGTAAAATGGTCTAAACAAAATGAGGCCAACTGTTTTTGCAAAGTGCGAAATCACGCACAATGTTTTATTTTGAATACATCGGGTAAGTACCATTGTTGCTTCCGTACCAGAGACCTGAATGCTGTTTGAAATCCAAAATTTTTTTATGTCTCGACCATTTTCCGAGACTTTCAAGGTCCGAGACCGAGACGAGGCATCACGAGACCGAGACGAGACCGAGGCACTCAAAAACGTTTCTCGAGACGTGCCTCGAGACCGAGACACGTCTCGAGACATCCAGCTCTGAACTATAGTACCGGTAATTAATTAGCAATTACAACCACACCCAAGCATCTGCCATCATGGAGCATCACAACTAAAGACGCAGCAACCAAACTAAGTATATTGGTTTCAACACTAGCGTAGTCAGGATTTTGCAATGAGGGGAGGTGGGAATGACGTCACATTTAACCATACATTGTATGCAGGAGCGGATCCAAAAAGTTTTGGTGGGGGGATGCAATTTTGAATTAGGTTGAATGCTAACGAAATACACAAACGTTTAGACCCGAAAACAGGCGTAAATAAGATTTTTGAAAATGTTTCATGCCCGGGGCGTATTCAGAATGTTTTTCAGGGAAAGGGCTCCAATTTTTGTCACTTTTTCCAGCGTGTTTTTTTTTTTCGGCAGAGTTAATTTTAAGCAACTTAAGTAGCAAAAACAACTCTAGTAGAAGTCCGGGTGCATGCTCCTCCGGAATATTTTTGAAAATTTGCATATTGCAATGACCATTTAGTGCTTTTTGAACCATTTTTAAGGAAAGTTTGTGATATTTTTGGCCCCTAACTTTGAGTGTTTCACCAATGATGCATTTTGTTCGCACAGTTTCGATTATGCGTGCTTAAGGCGACTAAGGCATAGCCTAAAAACGAGGTTCGAAATTATGGAAAAACTTTATTCATCCAAAACATTGTTAAAAATGGCTGGTGGGAGGATGCATAAGTAGCATACCCCACATCCCCCCTCTGGATCCGTCACTGGTGGTATAACAACAAACGATGACCTCAAATTTAAGAGAGATGCTTTAAACTAAAAATACCGAAGGCAGTTAAGGCACGATTGTTGTAAGGAAGTCAAAGGAATGCTTTCTGGTGAAACTGGTAAAACGATATTCAAATGTTAGCGATTTAGTTCTCTTTTGAGCTACAGATACAGTACGTAGATCATTTTTGCTGGAAATTGTTTAACCTTTTTTCTACAGAAGGTCTGAGGGGCCGAAGGCAGTTGCAACGTGCATGTACAAGAGCGGCACCTGGGGCGTACCCAAAAGGGGCCTCTGGGTCTGCGGCCCCCCCGCTAAAATAGAAGCTGATATATATCTCCAGTCAGCGGAACAGTGGAAACCTCTCAGGACGCGATGACCTTTTATTTTTGGTCTTCACTTAATTTTAAGAGTAAATTGGACGTCGGAAGACGTGAAGACCTTTTTTTTGGTCTTCACTGATACTTTCAGTGGAAACGGAAACCAGAAATTGCGCCCCCTTCCCTTTTTCAAATTTCTGGGCACGCCCCTGGTCACTGCCCTGCTAATAAAATTGCATCACTGCTTCATTAAGCATAACGGCAAAGAACAAGATTCAGGAAACAACGCTACGCTTCTTGTTATTATGACAATTACAAAACCAGATTATCAATGACAAAGCATCGAGCACTTCGAAATAAATATCAGAAAAAGAAGTAAGTATGACGTCATTTGAGGCTCAATGGGAGGAGGTTGTAACCCTCAAAACCCCCCGTGGCTACGCCACTGCGTTTCAATGACACATACCGTATAGTATAATACAATAATCCTCCAACAGCAACGAAGATGAATATTTACAAAATTACGGCTTGCATTTATGCCACTCAGCAAGTGAGATACTCAATTCGAAGTACTGGTGCTTCTTGATAGGTGACAATAATCACACGGAAGTATCTGGCAGTGATTGGTTGAGGGAAGATGTTCGTCACTTTGCTGTTCCTGTCACGGTTTCCTTGAAATACCTGGAATAAACAATCGATAAAATTTAAGTAGGTTTAACCCTAGAGTGCATGGAGGGGTCTGTGAGACCCTTTACGGTGTTTCGCCTTGCGTAGCTCCAAGAGTTTTCGATCGATAAACCCCAGATTTTCTGACTTTTATTTTTTTGGGCTGAACTTTGTGACTATAAAATCTCGAAACAAAGCAATTTCTAGAAATAAAAAAAGTTGAACTTATTACATTACTGCATGACGAGGGTTTTTCAGACCCGTACGCATTTCTTGTGAAAAAAAATGCGACTACTTCTATGAAACATGCTGGAGTTTCATATATATTCATCAAAAAGAATAACCATTGTCACAACAATCCCTAATCGCCTTGTTTGAATATTTTGAAACGTCCCACAAGAAGCAGTTTCAGATAGTACCAAAAAGGCAATTAGAGATGATTGCCATAAGTGAGCTCTCTGTATTCTATGCAGAAAAAAACGGCCTAATCTGTTGAATTCTTATATTATACTGAGTCAGAGCAGACTGAAAATGATAGGTCTATCAGTGAAGATAACGACAACTCGTGACTGTTGATGAAGAGCTGCACCAATTCAGAAGCAGATGCCCATGCATACATTCAATATCTAAGCTATATGTCTAGAAAGCCCGCTAAATATGGTTTAAAGTTAGAAACGCTAGTTGATGCTCAATCATATTACATTTTGTGCGTATCTTTACAAACCGAGAAAGACTAGATAACTGATCGCGGGCCACGCAGTGTAGAAAATGTGGTAATGAATGCAACAAGACATGTCACAGAGGGCAAAAATGTTACTGATTTTTTCACGTGCCTATCCCTTGCGAAGAAATTGAGAAAACGCAATTTGACATTGCTAGGTACTATAAAATCGAATAGACAAGAAGGACTTCTAGTAGTAAGAAGTCATCACAACCGGGAGCTTTATTCAAGTAGCCTAAGTTTCCGTTCACCACTGAAGATCATAACCCAACAGAAAGAAAGCGTATGAGCTTACTACTGCAGCGGTGTCCGTTAAGCGTAAAACACAACCAATTTCCGATAAAAACTGCTGAATTGTGAATGAAGATTTTATTCAAAACGGTGAGAGAATAAGGGAAAGTACAGCCAAAGTAAGTCTCAAAACTGGACGTTTCGACATAAATACGGCTGTCATCACCAGCAGTGTAGGCAAGGCAGTACAAAACTGAAAGAAACAAAACTTCTTCCAGTTTTGTACTGCCGAGCTTACACTGCAGATGATGACAGCTGAATCTATGCCGTTGAAACATCCAGTTTTGAGATTTACCGTGGCCGTACTTATCTTCTTTTTGCGCTATTTGCATCCCATACTTGTTGTATTCCGGTGTTAGACAGTGTTTGTCTATATTTATGTTCACAGTGCAGTTGCCCCCAGGTGTTGTTTTTGCAGTCTTTGCCGGAAACTGACTTTTAATTCTAAAAGCGCATTTTCTAGTCTTTTTTCATTAAAAGCTGATACAATTTACGTGGCAGCTCTTTTAGAAGTATTACATGATACTGAGTCCATCAACATAATAAAAAATTTAAAAAACTAAAGAACATTGAAACATATTCATTTGGGCAATTCATGTCACCATGAAAGACCACGAGGTATCTTTTTTGACCACCCATGTAAGGGTTGCAACACCCTTTAACAAACAGATATATGAAGATACCACATTCTGTGCTAAAACTACCAACTTATCCGCATAGTTTTACTAAAGCCATACTTAAACCAAAGACTACACACTTAAACCCAGTTTTTGGACGCTGGGTGTCGCAGACCCTTTCATGCAGTAACAGACACAAAAAAAGTCATGCACTCTAGGAGTAATGTCCAGCTTCGCTTGAAACATAACTTTCTTCTTAATAAAAATCTGATGCATTGCATAATCATGGAGCAAATAAAGAGAATACTGTCAATAACAATGTAGACTACTAATTTTTGTTTGGAATCTTTTTTGAGATTGCGTTTTAGTTTTCACTCGCAACTTTACAGTTCTAAGCGAAACAAATTGCTCAATGTTTAATGTTTCGACGTAGTAGTACCGGTAGGTTATAAATCTTTCGTGACCAGCTCAACTAGCCAGGTGTGCTTTGGTAAAATTCAAACTAGGGAGACACATTTGGGTGCTAAAAGTTCCGGTAACTCCATTTACTCGTATTCTGTTTTTTTAACGCATACTTTTCATAGCTTTTAATCGTATAAAATTAGCTCTAGTTTCATAAGTATTTTTACAACTGCTGCTAAAAGTTCCAATTACTCCATTTACTCGTATTCTATTTTTTTTTAACGCATACTTTCTATAGCATTTAATCCTATAAAATTAGCTCTAGTTTCATCAAGTATTTTTACAACTGCGTTAATTACTCAACAATGCTGATGGTGCAGCATATTGAAGGCTCGAAGCCAGAACTATGATTGTTACAAGGTCATTTACAAGACTCTTAGCTACGAACAGCCAGTACTCAAGTTGTAAAAACATGTAGAGGGAATGGTGCGTCCTTTGTCACAGAGAAATTTTAAAATCAGACAGTGGCTTAGCCAGCCAGGAACTTGGAGAGGCAAAAGCGATTTCGACAAAAAAAAAAAGGTTTCAGCGGTCGATATCTTTAAAAGAAAAGATTTTCGGTGAGAAAAAAAATTTTTTCGGAGAGGGAGATACCAAAAAAGCTAGATTTATATATCGTGCAAACCGTGCTGTTAGCTACATTATGCTTTCAGGCTCGGTTTCAAAAATTTCCATTAAAACAGGGTTTTCAGGTTTCGGTTTAGGTTGGGATTTCCACCCTTGGTGATTGCGCCACGCTTCACATTTACCAAGTGATCACTGGCAAGTCTTTCACGCGATATTTCGAAGCATTGTAAATTGACCGTTCATTTTTTATAACAGTGCAGCAGAATTATGCAATTAAAACAATTACCGGCCGTTAGCTCAGTTGCAAAGCGCATGCTATCGGTGCAGGAGGTCTGGGGTTCGATTCCCGGGCCGGTCAAATCGACACAGTGTCGCCAACGACTCGCCACCGTTGCGACGTTTCTTCGGAGCTGTGTAGCCCAGGCGCTAAGCCGCGGAGATGGGCCCCGCAACTCGTTACACGCTTCGGCGTATTACGGCGAGTATAATGATGATTTGATTTTGACGAATGCTTTACTGGATAATTTATCCTTCTCGTAATTACTTCCGTTTGAGGTAAACACTGTTAGCAATTTTTTTTGTTTTCGTAAAACAACCAGCCACGAAAACAAATGCAAAAGTTATATCTAATAGTTAACCACCAATGCGTTTTGGCAACAAGTTTTACAAGCCATGTAAGTAGTAGTAGATGGTCCATTTCGAACAGAAAATGGTGAGCAAATTGGTGAGCCGGAAAATGACGTCATACGTCGCAACCAACCTACCGCGTCGGCGTATCTGAAAAAGCGATATATTTCCGTTCTTTTACAGATTATGTAGTTCAGGAATTTGTGGTAATATGAAATATTTAGTTTAGTTTACAACGTACTTGCTAATTTAATTGCATTGACAAAATTGCTTGTTTACTGATTGACATAATTTGATTTTATTTGTCTACGTTAAGTTATGTAAATTGCTTTTATCGTTAATGTTTTTATGTTTGGACATTGCAAGTTTGCATTCACACCCAAATTATTACATTGATTTTCAACATGAATCCCTTTTCACCAGTTAATTTTTTATTTTTATTATTTTACTTTATTTAAAAGTGTTTTTTATTATGAAATAAGTTATGTAAAGATTTAATTACTTCTAAAATTTTTTTGTTACAGTATTGAATTTTATGCAATTAAAAATTTAATAATTTTTTTTTATTTTATGATGAAAGAAATATTTTTGTTACAGTATTGCAATTAAAAATTTAATAGTTTTTTTTTAATTTTTATTTTATGTCGAAAAAAATATCAATTTGATACTTCTTTGTTAAAATTATTGCTGCATTTTAGTTTCACATATTTGATAGAATTTACACTTTGGTTATTTTGATAATTCTAAAGATGTTGCTACAGTATTTCTTTTCCCGTATTTTGAAAAGCTTTTACGCTAATATTTTATGAAGAATTATTTACTGATTCAATAACCTAGGAAATTATTGTTACATTCCTTTCACGTATTAATTTTTTATTTGAAAGTATTTTATTATGAAGTAAATCATGTAAAAATTTAACTATTTCCAAAATTTTTTTGTTATTATATTGAATTTCAGCTATTTAAAGTTACGCTTTCGCCATGGTTTTATGCAAAAAGTATTGCGGCGGTTGCTGAGTTGACTTGATCACAAACATACCACCAGACGGGGTCGCTGAGTTGGCTTGGTCAGAAACAAAATACTAGACGCGGTTTCTGGGTTGCTGTCAGCAGTTATGCTGTCAGCAGTTATGCCACAAATATAAAATCAGTTTATTTGTTTAAATTTGGACATACTTCGCACAGACGATTTTTACGAACAAAAACAGGAAAACAGGTATTCGACTTTCTGGAAAGTTAGTGTATATTGCGCAATAGTGTGTAAGTTTGTTTATATTGGTTCGGAAACGTCATGGACGCTGAAATAATTTGTGATATCTGTCATAAAAAGTTTATGAAGAAGTCCAATTTGAACCGACATGTGGAAACAATCCATGAGAAGGAAGAAGATTTTACATGCATGAAACGTCACAAAAACTTTAAGGAGATGCATCATTTAAAACGTCACCAGCAAAAGTGCGGAAAATGTAAAAGATGTGGAGCACAATTGGAATCGCTGACAGATTTTGCAAAACATTCTTGCAAAAGAAAACATGCTGAAAATCAAAAAATACCAACTAAAAAAGCATGAAAGTCGTATCGAAAACCGAATTACACCGGCGATCTTCGAGCAAAGAACCGGAAAGAGTTTGAGGTTTTAGGAAACGAATACTTGGACGAAGAGGACCCAGAATTGCGGGAGTTTCTTTCAAAATACTGGTGCAGCATCAGAACTTTCTCAAAACATGGAAAAGTACAGAGCTTACATAATTTTTATTTTCACAACTTTGAACACATGATCGACGCAATTGCCGAAAGAATAATGAGGGATCAACAAACCAGATTCAAACTGAATTATAGCTTTGGGTATGGCCTGAGGAATATTGACGCTGACGAATTCCGTTATTATCATCCCTCTAGCAACAACGCTCAAGTATTGGACGCGGCTGTGACCATAAGCAGCAGCAATGAATTCGAGGAATTTTTACGAAAGACAGCAGCGGAGGATTTTTTGGAAAATTTCAACCGACCGGATACAAAATGAAAAATAATCCGGATTACGAATTTGGTCTTTTACATCAATCATTTGGCGGACGCGCCTCTATCAGGGCCCGTAGAGTTTCCAGACTTTTTAATGCATAATCGAGGGGTGGTGAATCACACATCCAATGACAATCTATGTTTTTTTCGATGTTTATCTATTTTTCGCGGTTGTGATAAACGTTCGTGTGAACAAGATGCTAAACAATTATTCGCCGCTTATTGCAAGCATTTTCATGTCGATCCTGATCTGTTTCAAGGCGTTTTCCTCATTGATTTTCCAGAGATAGAAGATTTTTTTTGAGATTAATATCGTTGTTTACGAGCTCCAAGATAAAAAAGCGAAACTAATACAACGTAGTCGCGAACTCTACGGTGAAACCATGCAATTGAATGTTTTTAAAAATCATTTAAGCTTGATTGTTGACTTTGAAAAGTATTGTGATGTTTATCAATGCCAGCGATGTGACAAACTATGGTATGGACGAAAACATTTTTGGAGACACACCATCTCTTGCGACCAAACTGTTACACAATCTTTTCCAGGTGGTATTTTTAAAAACCAACCAACTATTTTTCAAAAATTAGAAAATATAGACGTTTTTGTACCCCACGATCAACGACATTACCCCTTTTACTGTTGCTAAGATTTCGAGTCGATTTTGAGTCAAAACAGCTTGCCTGAAAACGGTGAAAAACTTTCTTTTACTTCCAAACACATCCCTTTAAGTGTGGGCATAGCTTCCAATATCCCAAATTTTGAAGATCCCATTTGTTTTGTTTCTGAGGGTAACGAAACTGTACTAGTTCAAAAAATGGTCGATTATATGGAAAAACTCTCAGATGCTGCATATGCAATCCTGCAGGAAAGATATGAATACGTATTTGATGCTCTTGCTATCAGTCCCAACTGTCGGAGCGAAAATCTTTTAAAAGTATTTGATGCTTTCATTCGAGAACTCCCTATACTGGGTTATAACAGCTCTAAATACGACCTTCCTTTAATTCAAACCATACTGATTCGCGAATTGTTGGGAAAAATTGATTTTGTGATTAAAAAAGCAAACACTTATCTCTGTTTAAAGACTGCCAAACTTCGATTTTTGGATATTCGAAATTACATTTCTCCTGGCTTCAGCTATCGATCTTTTCTTTTGGCTTACGGTTGCACTGCAGAAAAATTTTTCTTTCCTTATCGCTTCATTCGTGATTTAAATGCATTAGAGCATCCGTCTGTTTTACCGTACAAGGCGTTTTTTAGTGAAATCACAAATTCTAACATCTCTCCCTCAGAATATGAGTTTGTCAAAAAGGTATGGAAAAAAAAGAGTGGAAGACTCTCAAAGATATGCTCATTTATTACAACGTGATGGATTGCGGACCTTTTGTTGAAGCTGTAGGTAAAATGTTACAGCCTTATTTGGCGCAAGGTATTGATATATTTAAATCTAGCTTTTCAGTTAGCGGAGTTGCTAAAATTCAAATGCTTCAGAAATGTGAAAAAGAAGCTTTTTTCTGTCTGTTTCCCAAAAGACACGCTGACCTTTATCATACTTTGAGATCCAATATCACAGGCGGACTATCCATTGTTTTTACCAGACTAGCTATTAAAGACGAAACAAAAATTCGTCCTCATGAGGTATCTAACCCAGAAACGTGCAAGAAAGTAATAGGTCTTGACGCGAATAGTTTGTATTTGCACGCTATATCCCAAGACTTACCTTGTTCATACTTTATTCGCTATCGAGAAAAAGATCATTATCACCCAGATCCTTGCTGCAAATACGGGCTCTCATCTTATCAATGGTTAAAATGGATCAGTCACACCCAAAATAAAGAAATTCAGCACAAATATTCAGGTCAAGGTGAAAAGAAACTGACTCAACACTCGTTGATTGTTGACGGGTTCGCTCCAGCGACTAACGAAGTTTTATAATTTGATGGTTGTTTTTGGCATGGATGCGACAAGTGTTCAGCAAATCCTGACGGTAGTCCCAAAAAACTTCATCCGGTAAACGGAAAAGCCTATGAACAGCTTCGACAAGACACCTTGAATAAGACCAAAAAGTTGGAGGAAGCAGGTTATAGAGTCAACAGAATAAGAGAATGTGAGTGGAAAAAACTAAAAAGAAATCCGGAAGTTGCTTCATTTTTAAAAAAGCTAAAGTGTGTAGAGCCTCGCAAACAGCTGACGTTTGAAAAAATTATAGAGGGCATCCGATCTGAATCACTTTTTGGGTTACTTATCTGCTCTATCCACACCCCGGAAGAATTAAAATCAAAGTTCTCTGATTTTCCACCGATCATAAAAAACACAACGATTTCATGTTCTGATATTGGAGAATACATGCAAAAAATCGCTGAAGAACAAGGATTTTTGAAAAAACCGAGAAAGTATCTCATCAGCAGTTATTTTGGAGAAGAGATTCTTATCAACACTCGGATGGCAAAATTCTATCTGGAGTTGGGGTTAAAAATCACTCGCATCCAAGAATTTATTCAATTTTTCCCGATGAAGTGTTTTGACGAACTATCCCAGGAAATTGTGCAAAACCGTCGTCTTGGCGATATCGACCCAGATAAAAAAGTGTTAGCGATGACGTCAAAGCTCTGTGGTAACAGTCTTTACTCTGCTACTCTTTTGAATCGAAGCAAACACCGTGCTGCTACGTATCATACCGATTCCACCATCAATGAAGCAATCAATAACCCACGGTTTTCGCACTTGGAACGATTGAAACCCGGTCTTTACGAAGTAAAGAGCTTGAAAAAGCAAATCAAGAACGACCTCCCCATTCAATTAGGTATCTCTGTTTATTTAGAAGCAAAACTTCACATTTTTAAATTTTTTTACCACTTTTTGGATAAGTATATCCCCAAAAAATGCTATTCATTGATCGAGAGCGATGCAGACTCTTTTTACTTTTCTATTAGCCGTGATTCTTTAGACGACTGTGTCCCTCAACATCTCAAAGAAGAGTATTGTAGAGAAAAAAGGAAGTATATGCCGGCAGAGTGCTGTGATGAGTGCCTGAACAAGTTCATTGACGTCAAAGTTTCTGGAGGTATCTGGACATCACCTTCTTGCTGTCAAAAAAGAAATGCTTTTAATACAAGGGTGCTCGGATTAATGAAAACCAAGTATGAAGGAGAAAAGGCGGTTGCTTTAACTTGCAAAACGTATTTTTGTGAGGGAAAAAGCAAAAAACAAGTCTGCAAGGGCGTTAGTATCCGACAAAATCCTTTAACCCTTGAAAAATACTTCCAAGCACTTGACTCTACGCAACCATTAAGCGTTGTAAATAGAGGGTTTATTACTCGAAAACACAATATCTTGACATATCACCAAGAAAAAAGAGGATTGTCCCCTTTTTACTGCAAACGGGTTGTTCATGAAGACGGAATTCACACATCTCCCCTAAATCTATAATTCTACTTTACAATCGACCGATTTTATGCGAAGAGTTAGGGCTGAATCCATTTATTTTAAATTCACTGCCTTGAAAAATAATTCGTTGAGTTGGGAGACTTCAAATTCATTGGCTTTGAAAAAAACTGAAATCATCAAAAGCACATGAGCGGATTCAACTTTAATCCAACCCTAGAACATATTTTGTTGAATCTTGTTTGCATTTTATTTCGCGTCATGTGAATACTTGATTTGTGTTAGGAATAACGTTTGATTATCCAAACTGAAGTGGACATTACTGCTATTTTGCGAAGAGAGCGTTTTCTTTGTATATACCATTATACCTCTGTCCTGTACATTTTTGTTGTAAAGATTTGTGTGTGAGTGAAAATATACTGATGAGAACAACGAAACGAGTGATGGAAACTACATATGTTCTCTTGTAGTAGCAAAAGCTTTCCCTTGTGTTTACTCATTTTACTGTTACGGTAAGTCTCTAGCTTACGCTGATTAATAGACACGACCTCATTTCAGGCGCGTATTTGCAACGATCAGACGTAACAATGAGATATCACGTACATTTAACGTTAAACGTACATTTAAATCAGCAAATTAATTTTATACTTGTGGTACGTAATATATGTCTTTTTTAATTCGGAAACATGTTTTATAGACTGCTAGTACCGCAGATACGGCAGTGAAAAATTAGAAGTAAGACAAAGACCACAAATCAATAAAAAGTTACTGCTTAATAATTTTTCATCGACAGCCTTAAGCATAATTTTGATTGAAAACCAGTTTGAATACCGCGAAGTACACATAAAATAACGTCCATATGGCCTTTTTTATACAATAACCTCAGTAAGAAACTGCACATACGGTAGCGTTACGCGTAAAAGCAATGAAAAAAGTACGGGTTAAAAAACATTTTAGCTAAAGTTCTGCACCGTAGCATATTCATGTAGGAATCGAACCCTTAAACGATTGTTTTCTTTTCAAATTCAATTCAGTTCAAGCGACATTTTGATTTGCAATGAACCATATTCGTTTTCTGAAAGCTGATGCAGGATGAATAATCACAGCTTCCTGAACTTTACAAAACCGTCGCTAGATCAGTGCTCACTCACGAACAAACGTTGATTTTACTTAATGGTAGAACACAATTTTTCCGATCCTTGCAAGAAAACTACGAAACTTAAAAATTTTGCACTTGAAAACTTGCCGTGATACATGCAAAATCAAAGGTTGAACTTGCATATGCAATAAAAATATATTTTCAAACTAAACAACATTGAAGGGTTTGATTACACACAACAGACATAAAATTTACGTTTTTAACAGGCTTCTTTTCGTTTTAGTAATGTATTTCTTTATGTTAAAATTTGAGATACGCTAACACATGTCCATCATTCATCAAAATTGCTTTAAAAGTATAGACTTTAAAAGAAGGAAATACGTACTACAAATATTTTATAAAGTTTTAATAAAAAATAATTCTTACCTACCACAAATATATTACATTTACTTAATGTAGGACGTTTTCACGTACTAAAAATGTTATAAATTTAAGTTTGTGATAATTCTTAATACGTACCGCAAATATTACGTCACGATTTCACCAAATAAAATCAAACTCAGGCATGTGGTATAATCCACGCGCGAGCTCGTTTAATTACTTCCTGTTTCTTATTGCAATGAGATGGTACGACAGCAACAGTCAGTACTACAAAACAAAATAAATGAACTTGCACTTGAGAGAGTAGATCGCTCTAGTAGTGTGGTATGCGGGATTCAACCCCCGACCACTTCCGGTGGTGCAGTGGTGCGGGGGGACAAGGTGGTGCTCGAGGGTGCAGGGGTGCTCGGTGGTGCTTCAATTTTTTGGGGGGTGCTTCATATATTACGTACCACAAGTATAAAATTAATTTGCTGATTTAAATGTACGTTTAACGTTAAATGTACGTGATATCTCATTGTTACGTCTGATCGTTGCAAATACGCGCCTGAAATGAGGTCGTGTCTATTAATCAGCGTAAGCTAGAGACTTACCGTAACAGTAAAATGAGTAAACACAAGGGAAAGCTTTTGCTACTACAAGAGAACATATGTAGTTTCCATCACTCGTTTCGTTGTTCTCATCAGTATATTTTCACTCACACACAAATCTTTACAACAAAAATGTACAGGACAGAGGTATAATGGTATATACAAAGAAAACGCTCTCTTCGCAAAATAGCAGTAATGTCCACTTCAGTTTGGATAATCAAACGTTATTCCTAACACAAATCAAGTATTCACATGACGCGAAATAAAATGCAAACAAGATTCAACAAAATATGTTCTAGGGTTGGATTAAAGTTGAATCCGCTCATGTGCTTTTGATGATTTCAGTTTTTTTCAAAGCCAATGAATTTGAAGTCTCCCAACTCAACGAATTATTTTTCAAGGCAGTGAATTTAAAATAAATGGATTCAGCCCTAACTCTTCGCATAAAATCGGTCGATTGTAAAGTAGAATTATAGATTTAGGGGAGATGTGTGAATTCCGTCTTCATGAACAACCCGTTTGCAGTAAAAAGGGGACAATCCTCTTTTTCTTGGTGATATGTCAAGATATTGTGTTTTCGAGTAATAAACCCTCTATTTACAACGCTTAATGGTTGCGTAGAGTCAAGTGCTTGGAAGTATTTTTCAAGGGTTAAAGGATTTTGTCGGATACTAACGCCCTTGCAGACTTGTTTTTTGCTTTTTCCCTCACAAAAATACGTTTTGCAAGTTAAAGCAACCGCCTTTTCTCCTTCATACTTGGTTTTCATTAATCCGAGCACCCTTGTATTAAAAGCATTTCTTTTTTGACAGCAAGAAGGTGATGTCCAGATACCTCCAGAAACTTTGACGTCAATGAACTTGTTCAGGCACTCATCACAGCACTCTGCCGGCATATACTTCCTTTTTTCTCTACAATACTCTTCTTTGAGATGTTGAGGGACACAGTCGTCTAAAGAATCACGGCTAATAGAAAAGTAAAAAGAGTCTGCATCGCTCTCGATCAATGAATAGCATTTTTTGGGGATATACTTATCCAAAAAGTGGTAAAAAAATTTAAAAATGTGAAGTTTTGCTTCTAAATAAACAGAGATACCTAATTGAATGGGGAGGTCGTTCTTGATTTGCTTTTTCAAGCTCTTTACTTCGTAAAGACCGGGTTTCAATCGTTCCAAGTGCGAAAACCGTGGGTTATTGATTGCTTCATTGATGGTGGAATCGGTATGATACGTAGCAGCACGGTGTTTGCTTCGATTCAAAAGAGTAGCAGAGTAAAGACTGTTACCA